>JASIRB010000384.1:0-24981 GCA_030323885.1 Branchipolynoe longqiensis
ACAGTTGTTTGATGTTAGTTGGTGGGTGAGGTGATGGTTAACTACAGTGTTTGATGTGTAGGTTGGGTGGGTGAGGTGATGGTTAACTACAGTTGTTTGATGTGTAGGTTGGGTGAGGTGAGGTGATGGTTAACTACAGTTGTTTGATGTGTAGGTTGGTGTGGGTGAGGTGATGGTTAACTACAGTTGTTTGATGTGTAGGTTGGTACGGTGAGGTGATGGTTAACTACAGTTGTTTGATGTGTAGGTTGGGTGTGGTGATGGTTAACTACAGTTGTTTGATGTGTAGGTTGGGTGGTGAGGTGATGGTTAACTACAGTTGTTTGATGTGTAGGTTGGGTGTGGTGAGGTGATGGTTAACTACAGTTGTTTGATGTGTAGGTTGGGTGAGGTGAGGTGATGGTTAACTACAGTTGTTTGATGTGTAGGTTGGGTGAGGTGAGGTGATGGTTAACTACAGTTGTTTGATGTGTAGGTTGGGTGAGGTGAGGTGATGGTTAACTACAGTTGTTTGATGTGTAGGTTGGGTGAGGTGAGGTGATGGTTAACTACAGTTGTTTGATGTGTAGGTTGGGTGAGGTGAGGTGATGGTTAACTACAGTTGTTTGATGTGTAGGTTGGGTGAGGTGAGGTGATGGTTAACTACAGTTGTTTGATGTGTAGGTTGGTGGGTGAGGTGATGGTTAACTACAGTTGTTTGATGTGAGGTTGGGTGTGGTGAGGTGATGGTTAACTACAGTTGTTTGATGTGTAGGTTGGGTGAGGTGAGGTGATGGTTAACTACAGTTGTTTGATGTGTAGGTTGGGTGAGGTGAGGTGATGGTTTAACTACAGTTGTTTGATGTGTAGGTTGGTGGGTGAGGTGATGGTTAACTACAGTTGTTTGATGTGTAGGTTGGGTGAGGTGAGGTGATGGTTAACTACAGTTGTTTGATGTGTAGGTTGGGTGAGGTGAGGTGATGGTTAACTACAGTTGTTTGATGTGTAGGTTGGGTGAGGTGAGGTGATGGTTAACTACAGTTGTTTGATGTGTAGGTTGGGTGAGGTGAGGTGATGGTTAACTACAGTTGTTTGATGTGTAGGTTGGGTGTGTGAGGTGATGGTTAACTACAGTTGTTTGATGTGTAGGTTGGGTGAGGTGAGGTGATGGTTAACTACAGTTGTTTGATGTGTAGGTTGGGTGAGGTGAGGTGATGGTTAACTACAGTTGTTTGATGTGTAGGTTGGGTGAGGTGAGGTGATGGTTAACTACAGTTGTTTGATGTGTAGGTTGGGTGAGGTGATGGTTAACTACAGTTGTTTGATGTGTAGGTTGGGTGAGGTGAGGTGATGGTTAACTACAGTTGTTTGATGTGTAGGTTGGGTGAGGTGAGGTGATGGTTAACTACAGTTGTTTGATGTGTAGGTTGGGTGTGTGAGGTGATGGTTAACTACAGTTGTTTGATGTGTAGGTTGGGTGAGGTGAGGTGATGGTTAACTACAGTTGTTTGATGTGTAGGTTGGGTGAGGTGAGGTGATGGTTAACTACAGTTGTTTGATGTGTAGGTTGGGTGGGTGAGGTGATGGTTAACTACAGTTGTTTGATGTGTAGGTTGGGTGAGGTGAGGTGATGGTTAACTACAGTTGTTTGATGTGTAGGTTGGGTGTGGTGAGGTGATGGTTAACTACAGTTGTTTGATGTGTAGGTTGGGTGAGGTGAGGTGATGGTTAACTACAGTTGTTTGATGTGTAGGTTGGGTGTGGTGAGGTGATGGTTAACTACAGTTGTTTGATGTGTAGGTTGGGTGTGGTGAGGTGATGGTTAACTACAGTTGTTTGATGTGTAGGTTGGGTGAGGTGATGGTTAACTACAGTTGTTTGATGTGTAGGTTGGGTGTGGTGAGGTGATGGTTAACTACAGTTGTTTGATGTGTAGGTTGGGTGTGTGAGGTGATGGTTAACTACAGTTGTTTGATGTGTAGGTTGGGTGAGGTGAGGTGATGGTTAACTACAGTTGTTTGATGTGTAGGTTGGTGGGTGAGGTGATGGTTAACTACAGTTGTTTGATGTGTAGGTTGGGTGAGGTGATGGTTAACTACAGTTGTTTGATGTGTAGGTTGGGTGTGGTGAGGTGATGGTTAACTACAGTTGTTTGATGTGTAGGTTGGGTGAGGTGATGGTTAACTACAGTTGTTTGATGTGTAGGTTGGGTGTGGTGAGGTGATGGTTAACTACAGTTGTTTGATGTGTAGGTTGGGTGTGTGAGGTGATGGTTAACTACAGTTGTTTGATGTGTAGGTTGGGTGAGGTGAGGTGATGGTTAACTACAGTTGTTTGATGTGTAGGTTGGGTGAGGTGAGGTGATGGTTAACTACAGTTGTTTGATGTGTAGGTTGGGTGAGGTGAGGTGATGGTTAACTACAGTTGTTTGATGTGTAGGTTGGGTGAGGTGAGGTGATGGTTAACTACAGTTGTTTGATGTGTAGGTTGGGTGGGGTGAGGTGATGGTTAACTACAGTTGTTTGATGTGTAGGTTGGGTGGGTTGAGGTGATGGTTAACTACAGTTGTTTGATGTGTAGGTTGGTTGGGTGAGGTGATGGTTAACTACAGGTGTTTGATGTGTAGGTTGGGTGGGGTGAGGTGATGGTTAACTACAGTTGTTTGATGTGTAGGTTGGGTGAGGTGAGGTGATGGTTAACTACAGTTGTTTGATGTGTAGGTTGGTGGGTGAGGTGATGGTTAACTACAGTTGTTTGATGTGTAGGTTGGGTGGGTGAGGTGATGGTTAACTACAGTTGTTTGATGTGTAGGTTGGGTGAGGTGAGGTGATGGTTAACTACAGTTGTTTGATGTGTAGGGTGGGTGAGGTGATGGTTAACTACAGTTGTTTGATGTGTAGGTTGGGTGAGGTGAGGTGATGGTTAACTACAGTTGTTTGATGTGTAGGTTGGGTGAGGTGAGGTGATGGTTAACTACAGTTGTTTGATGTGTAGGTTGGGTGAGGTGAGGTGATGGTTAACTACAGTTGTTTGATGTGTAGGTTGGGTGGGGTGATGGTTAACTACAGTTGTTTGATGTGTAGGTTGGGTGAGGTGAGGTGATGGTTAACTACAGTTGTTTGATGTGTAGGTTGGGTGTGGTGAGGTGATGGTTAACTACAGTTGTTTGATGTGTAGGTTGGGTGGGTGAGGTGATGGTTAACTACAGTTGTTTGATGTGTAGGTTGGGTGAGGTGAGGTGATGGTTAACTACAGTTGTTTGATGTGTAGGTTGGGTGTGGTGAGGTGATGGTTAACTACAGTTGTTTGATGTGTAGGTTGGGTGAGGTGAGGTGATGGTTAACTACAGTTGTTTGATGTGTAGGTTGGGTGAGGTGAGGTGATGGTTAACTACAGTTGTTTGATGTGTAGGTTGGGTGGGGTGATGGTTAACTACAGTTGTTTGATGTGTAGGTTGGGTGGGTGAGGTGATGGTTAACTACAGTTGTTTGATGTGTAGGGTGGGTGAGGTGATGGTTAACTACAGTTGTTTGATGTGTAGGTTGGGTGTGGTGAGGTGATGGTTAACTACAGTTGTTTGATGTGTAGGTTGGGTGAGGTGAGGTGATGGTTAACTACAGTTGTTTGATGTGTAGGTTGGGTGAGGTGATGGTTAACTACAGTTGTTTGATGTGTAGGTTGGGTGTGTGAGGTGATGGTTAACTACAGTTGTTTGATGTGTAGGTTGGGTGAGGTGAGGTGATGGTTAACTACAGTTGTTTGATGTGTAGGTTGGGTGTGGTGAGGTGATGGTTAACTACAGTTGTTTGATGTGTAGGTTGGGTGGGGTGAGGTGATGGTTAACTACAGTTGTTTGATGTGTAGGTTGGGTGAGGTGATGGTTAACTACAGTTGTTTGATGTGTAGGTTGGGTGAGGTGAGGTGATGGTTAACTACAGTTGTTTGATGTGTAGGTTGGGTGTGGTGAGGTGATGGTTAACTACAGTTGTTTGATGTGTAGGTTGGGTGTGGTGAGGTGATGGTTAACTACAGTTGTTTGATGTGTAGGTTGGGTGTGGTGAGGTGATGGTTAACTACAGTTGTTTGATGTGTAGGTTGGGTGTGGTGAGGTGATGGTTAACTACAGTTGTTTGATGTGTAGGTTGGGTGTGGTGAGGTGATGGTTAACTACAGTTGTTTGATGTGTAGGTTGGGTGTGGTGAGGTGATGGTTAACTACAGTTGTTTGATGTGTAGGTTGGGTGAGGTGAGGTGATGGTTAACTACAGTTGTTTGATGTGTAGGTTGGGTGTGTGAGGTGATGGTTAACTACAGTTGTTTGATGTGTAGGTTGGGTGTGAGGTGATGGTTAACTACAGTTGTTTGATGTGTAGGTTGGGTGAGGTGAGGTGATGGTTAACTACAGTTGTTTGATGTGAAGGTTGGGTGGGGTGATGGTTAACTACAGTTGTTTGATGTGTAGGTTGGGTGTGGTGAGGTGATGGTTAACTACAGTTGTTTGATGTGTAGGTTGGGTGGGGTGAGGTGATGGTTAACTACAGTTGTTTGATGTGTAGGTTGGGTGAGGTGATGGTTAACTACAGTTGTTTGATGTGTAGGTTGGGTGGGTGAGGTGATGGTTAACTACAGTTGTTTGATGTGTAGGTTGGGTGTGGTGAGGTGATGGTTAACTACAGTTGTTTGATGTGTAGGTTGGGTGGGTGAGGTGATGGTTAACTACAGTTGTTTGATGTGTAGGTTGGGTGGGTGAGGTGATGGTTAACTACAGTTGTTTGATGTGTAGGTTGGGTGAGGTGAGGTGATGGTTAACTACAGTTGTTTGATGTGTAGGTTGGGTGTGGTGAGGTGATGGTTAACTACAGTTGTTTGATGTGTAGGTTGGGTGTGTGAGGTGATGGTTAACTACAGTTGTTTGATGTGTAGGTTGGGTGGGTGAGGTGATGGTTAACTACAGTTGTTTGATGTGTAGGTTGGGTGTGTGAGGTGATGGTTAACTACAGTTGTTTGATGTGAAGGTTGGGTGTGGTGAGGTGATGGTTAACTACAGTTGTTTGATGTGTAGGTTGGGTGTGTGAGGTGATGGTTAACTACAGTTGTTTGATGTGTAGGTTGGGTGAGGTGAGGTGATGGTTAACTACAGTTGTTGGATGTGTAGGTTGGGTGAGGTGATGGTTAACTACAGTTGTTTGATGTGTAGGTTGGGTGAGGTGAGGTGATGGTTAACTACAGTTGTTTGATGTGTAGATTGGGTGTGGTGAGGTGATGGTTAGCTACAATTGTTGAGTGCATTAACTGATTGAATGATGGCTAGTCGCCATATTAGTTGCTGGTCTTGTAGTCTGGATTAATTTTGTGTGGTAAGCGGTTAAAGGTTTATGATGATGCCGACATTATAGTTAGTATTTCAGGTGGTGCTCTCATACCATGTTTATGTGGTGTGGGAGGTTAAAACACCCTTGAGTCGGTAAAAGGTGTAAACTCCAGCTTTCTATCGACCAACTGTCTAATGGTGAAAACAAGTCTATTCAGACTTATCCATGATAGGCAGTATAAATCTTCAAGAAAAGAAATACCTTCAGTGGTAATATATATGTGGTTATCTGCGGGTAATTTCTACACGGCTTTATGTCAGTGTAGTTATTTATTTATTTCAAGTGGGTTGATTCCCACTCAGTTGATTATTTACTTGAGGTGGGAAATTGCAGGTGATTCTTACTTGGCTGATGTCAGGTGGGTAGATATTTCAGGTGGGTAATTCCCACTCGGGTGATTACTTACTTGAGGTGGGAAATTGCAGGTGATTCTTACTCGGCTGAGGTCACGTGGGTAGATATTTCAGGTGGGTAATTCCACTGGGTGATTACTTATTGAGGTGGGAATTGCGGGTGATTCTTACTCGGCTGATGTACGTGGGTAATATTTCAGTGGTAATTCCCACTCGGGTTGATTACTTACTTGAGGTGGGAAATTGCGGGTGATTCTTACTCAGCTGAGGTCACGTGGGTAGATATTTCAGGTGGGTAATTCCCACTCGGGTGATTACTTACTTGAGGTGGGAAATTGCGGGTGATTCTTACTTTGGCTGATGTCACGTGGGTAGATATTTCAGGTGGGTAATTCCCACTCGGGTGATTACTTACTTGAGGTGGGAAATTGCGGGTGATTCTTACTCGGCTGAGGTCACGTGGGTAGATATTTCAGGTGGGTAATTCCCACTCGGGTGATTACTTACTTGAGGTGGGAAATTGCGGGTGATTCTTACTCGGCTGATGTCACGTGGGTAGATATTTGAGTTGGGTAATTCCCACTTGGGTGATTATTTACTTGAGGTGGGAAATTGCGGGTGATTCTTACTCGGCTGAGGTCACGTGGGTAGATATTTCAGGTGGGTAATTCCCACTCGGGTGATTACTTACTTGAGGTGGGAAATTGCAGGTGATTCTTACTCGGCTGATGTCACGTGGGTAGATATTTCAGGTGGGTAATTCCCACTCGGGTGATTACTTACTTGAGGTGGGAAATTGCGGGTGATTCTTACTTGGCTGAGGTCACGTGGGTAGATATTTCAGGTGGGTAATTCCCACTCGGGTGATATAACGCGGGTGTGCAGGAATGCGGCGACCACGTGACAATGGGTGGGTGAGGGGCTGAGTGTGTGTGTGTGGGGGGGGGGGGGGGGCAGTGTATGGAGGTCGGTCCAGTTATATGTAACCCTCCGGCAACTCCCCCTGTGGTTTACCCCAGCACTAAGAAGTCACCGATACCAAGCCCCAAATATAATAGGTTTGATGATGCGTGACATAATTTCGCGTGACTGTAGTTATTATTAATAATAATATTAATATTTTGTTCGTTTGTTTAACGACCCCTCAGAACAAAAAGTAACATCGGGCTATTGGGGGTCAAATAATATTAATAATAATAATAATAATAATAATAATAATAATAACGATGTCTGGTCAGCAATTCGTAGAAGAAACTTTTTCGGATTTAACAAATTTGGTGTAAATAAATAAACATCGGCGCAACTTGCCTCTCTCTCTATCTCTCTCTCTCTATCTCACTCTCTCTCTCTCTCACACACACACACACACACTTCTACCCCCCCCCCTCCCTCATTACACCCCTCACCCCCCGCTGCTATAGCGACGCATGTCCCTGAGGCAGGAATCGCACCGACTGGACGGAAATTATGGGTTTTTTACTGGTCTACTAACAATCCAGTGTACCCTTCCAAACCCAGTGTACTCTTAGAAAGGAGAAGGGAGAACTCATGGGTCTCCTAACTAAGAGTTCGTCTTGGGTGGCGCTGGAGGTGGGGGCGGGGGTGGGGGTGGGGGGCCTTCCAACCACAAATCTCTCCCGGATGAGTGAGACTAGCAGAGTGTGTTTGAGTTGGTGAGGTGGGTGGTGGGTGGGTGGGTAATATTTGGTGAGCGTTGACTGAGGTGGGTGAGTGGGTAATATTTGGTGAGTGCTGACTGAGGCCGGTGGGTGGGTAATATTTGGTGAGTGCTGACTGAGGTGTATGGGTGGGTAATATTTGGTGAGTGCTGATTGAGGTGGATGGGTGGGTAATATTTGGTGAGTGCTGACTGAGGTGGGTGAGTGGGTAATATTTGGTGAGTGCTGACTGAGGCCGGTGGGTGGGTAATATTTGGTGAGCACTGACTGAGGCGGGTGGGTGGGTAATATTTGGTGAGTGCTGACTGAGGTGGATGGGTGGGTAATATTTGGTGAGTGCTGACTGAGGCAGGTGGGTGGGTAATATTTGGTGAGTGCTGACTGAGGTGGGTGGGTCGGTAATATTTGGTGCGTGCTGACTGAGGCAGGTGGGTGGGTAATATTTGGTGAGCGCTGACTGAGGTGGGTGGGTGGGTAATATTTGGTGAGTGCTGACTGAGGTGGGTGAGTGGATAATATTTGGTGAGTGCTGACTGAGGTGGGTGGGTGGATAATATTTGGTGAGCGCTGACTGAGGTGGGTGGGTGGGTAATATTTGGTGAGCACTGACTGAGGCGGGTGGGTGGGTAATATTTGGTGAGTGCTGACTGAGGTGGGTGGGAGGGTAATATTTGGTGAGCGCTGACTGAGGCCGGTGGGTGGGTAATATTTGGTGAGTGCTGACTGAGGTGGATGGGGGGGTAATATTTGGTGAGCGCTGACTGAGGGTGGGTAATATTTGGTGAGCGCTGACTGAGGCGGGTGGGTGGGTAATATTTGGTGAGAGCTGACTGAGGCGGGTGGGTTGGTAATATTTGGTGAGTGCTGACTGAGGCAGGTGGGTGGGTAATATTTGGTGAGTGCTGACTGAGGCGGGTGGGTGGGCGGGTAATATTTGATGAGTGCTGACTGAGGCAGGTGGGTGGGTAATATTTGGTGAGTGCTGACTGAGGCGGGTGGGTGGGTAATATTTGGTGAGCGCTGACTGAGGCGGGTGGGTGGGTAATATTTGGTGAGTGCTGACTGAGGCAGGTGGGGGGGTAATATTTGGTGAGTGCTGACTGAGCCGGGTGGGTGGGTGGGTAATATTTGGTGAGTGCTGACTGAGGCAAGTGGGTGGGTAATATTTGGTGAGCGCTGACTGAGGTGTATGGCTGGGTAATATTTGGTGAGTGCTGACTGAGGAGGGTGGGTGGGTAATATTTGGTGAGAGCTGACTGAGGCGGGTGTATCGTTAGTTAGACGGGGCCCTGACGAGGGTTACCCGTGCTGGCATCTGGTGGGATGCGAGTTAGTGAGGCGGGGAGGGGTGGGGCGGGGCGGTAAATTGGGGGCGAGTCCCCCCCCCCCCTGCACGGGGTGAGGTGCGTCCGTACCGCGATGAACGAGAAGGCGCGAGACTTGGCGATTAGTTGTCGATGGGGCAGACGAACCCATCAGTGAACTCTCCAACCCAGACCCTTTGTGTGTGCACCATTCACCGTGCATCTACTCCCACACATCGTGTATCTAACAATACCCCATGCATCTACCCCATTTGCCATGCATATACCACCTATGCCATGCATATACCATGTATCTACGCCATATGTCATGAATCTACCCCCATATTCCATGCATCTACCCCCATATACCATACATCTACCCCCCATATGCCATACATCTCCCCTATACACCATGCATCTACACAATATACCATGCATCTACCCCATATTCCATACATCTACCCCATATGCCATACATCTACCCTATACATCATGCATCTACCCCATATACCATGTATCTACCCTATCATCATCATCATCATCATGCTGTCGGTCGCGATGCGACAAAGACTGCTTTCATTAGTTGACTGCCGCTCTCCATTTAGCTCTCTGCTGTGAGAGTTGCGTCCATGTATTTCATGAAAGCTGCCTGCAAAAGTGTTGAAGTGCTGCTGGCTTTTGCAAGTTACCAGTGGCACTCTCTCGGGGAGCAAATAGAGGTTTCACACTGGCAAGAACATGTCAAGACAGGCGCAAAACTATTTGTCCCTGCAGTGGCTGGTCGGGAGATGTTGGGAGTTCCATACATCAACCACCCTTAATGCTGCCACAGTGACATGGTTTTCTGTTTAGGGTTTGCTCCCTTAGCCTTCGGTTCTGTCAAGAACCTGTACCACAAGGCAGTGGTTTACAACTCTGCAAGGCAGGGGCGTCAAACTCCCTGAGGTATTGCAATACCTGCATACCATGCAGGTATTGCATGGTATGCAATATATATATATCTACCCTATACACCACGCATATCTCCATATACCATGTATCTATCCCACATGTACATCCATACATCTACCATATACACCATACATCTACCCCCATATACCATGCATCTACGCTATACACCATGCATATACCCCATATACCATGCATATATCCGATATGTCATGCATCTACCCCCATATACCATGCATCTACCCCATATTCCATGAATCTACCCCATATGTCATGCATCTATCCCATATGCGATGCACCCATATGCCATACATCTACCATATATCCCATGCATCTACCCACATATACCATGCATCTACCCTACAACCATCCATCTAACCCATATACCATGCATCTACCCATATACCATGTGTACACCCCATATCTCATGCATCTACCCCCGTATGTCATGCATCTACCCCCCATATACCATGCATCTACCCCATACACCATGTATCTACCCTTGTATACCATGCATCTACCCCCATATACCATGCATCTATCCCATGTGTCATGCAACTACTCCATAAGCCATACATCTACCACATACACCATGCATCTACCCCCCCATATACCATGCATCTACCCCAAATATGCTATGCATATACCCCATATGCCATACATCTACCCCCCATATGCCATGCATCTACCCCATATGCCATGCATCTAACCCATACACAGCCCTCTATTCACCATGTAACCTACCCAATTCACCTATTCCATAGAGCCATTGTCTAAGCAACCAACCCCGTCCTGATATGACCTTAGATGTTGGTAGGACGTAAAACAACAAACAAACAAAAAGCAACCAACCGACCAACAGAATCGATATATACCCTCCCCTCCCTGTCTGACACAGTCTCTGATTAATGCTGACTGTGCCTGACAGTCCCCGTCTTGAAATGTTTTAAATTAAACCTGTTAATTAAACAAATAATTTAAGAATAACATAACAAATAATAGGGAATGTTTGCATCTTTGTTACTGGCCAATGGCGTTATTTGTGTTGATTTGGCCCTGGTTCTCTATAGACACCAGACCACCCACTGGTCCCCTCACAAGGGGACCAGCCTAATGAATAACTGACCTCCCACCCTCTCCCTCTTCCCCAATCTCCCCAACCACCCACCACCACTAATGCAGGTGACCAGACGGAATGGCCGAATCAGTTGAACATCCGCCTCCCAGTTTTGGTCGATCGTGGGATTCGAACCCACAGGTTCGAACCCTGATCGAGTCAAATCAATGACCTAAAATGTTATACTTGTCGCTTCCTAGACCAGGCACTCAGCATTCATATCATAGGGCAAGGACTGGTTGGCTCAGTGTCAGGATAATGTGACTGAGTGGGATATCAGGTCATGGTGCTGGTGGTATATTCTCGCAGTGGGGCAGCACTATAAAGTCGCATTGAGTGCGCACTGTCACAAGTCGGTACTCATGTGGATTTTTGTTTTGGTTGTAAATATTATATTCATCTGAATACATATTTTTGTCAGCGCCGAGGCACCGGTCTTCCAGCTGTTGAAGCGATCACATTTGGTTTGAACATGGTGATGGTGAAGTGGAATGTGCTGCATTGTGTCCAATGACCTTAGATGTTGCCAGGACGTAAAACTCCAACAACCAACCGACTAATTCAGGTCGCTAACCAAAGGGACGGTAGGCGTTTAAACTCGGGTTCACCGGAAGTGATTTCGTGCCCGCGATGCGCAAACAATCCCGAAGGCTGCGCGACCATAGTGACCATGAGATAGGTCCCAATTACCTACCAGAATCACGTGATCATGTGACGCGCTTGTTGGTTGGTTGTTGGAGTTTTACATCCTGGCAACATCTATGGTCATATCAGGATGGGTACCAACTTGTGACAGTGCGCACTCATGGTGACTTTATAGTATTGCTCCACTGGAAAATCAGGCTGCCAGCACCGTGACCCGATATCCTACTCAGTTACATTAATCCTGAATTTGAGCTAACCAGTCCTTGCCCTATCCTATTAATGCCGAGCGCCGAGCTAGAAAGCGACAAGTATCAATTTTATAATTCAATGGTTTGATTCGATTGGGAAGCGAGGCCCGCGCTGTACCGATTCGGCCATCGCGCCCGGTAGGCATGACCCGGTGAGCGTCTGGTACTACTACGCGTATATATTCCTCCTGTAAGTAGCACAGAGAGTGGGGTTTGAAAGCAGGCACTGTTGGCGTATGTCCGGTCAGTCGTCCTCCGCCCCCTACGCCAACTTTTCTCCTCATCCCTCTTCCCCCTTTCCAGCATTGTTGGCTTGTACGGTTTGGTTAGATCCCAGCATTGTCGGCTTGTATGGTTTGGTTAGAGCCCAGCATTGTTGGCTTGTACGGTTTGGTTAGAACCCAGCATTGTCGGCTTGTATGGTTTGGTTAGAGCCCAGCATTGTTGGTTTGTACGGTTTGGTTAGAACCAAGCATTGTCAGCTTGTACGGTTTGGTTAGAGCCCAGCATTGTCGGCTTGTACGGTTTGGTTAGAGCCCAGCATTGTCGGTTTGTACGGTTTGGTTAGAGCCCAGCATCATTGGCTTGTACGGTTTGGTGAGAGCCCAGCATTGTCGGCTTGTACGGTTTGGTTAGAGCCCAGCATTGTTGGCTTGTACGGTTTGGTTGGAGCCCAGCATTGTCGGCTTGTACAGTTTGGTTTGAGCCCAGCATTGTCGGCTTGTACGGTTTGGTTTGAGCCCAGCATTGTCGGCTTGTACGGTTTGGTTAGAGCCCAGCATTGTTGGCTTGTACGGTTTGGTTAGAGCCCAGCTTTGTCAGCTTGTACAGTTTGGTTAGAGCCCAGCATTGTCAGCTTGTACGGTTTGGTTAGATCCCAGCATTGTCTGTCGGCTTGTAGCGGTCTGAAGTGGGAGCTGCCTTTGTTTACTAACACTGACACCGCCCGGCATTTACATGCGTAAATGGGTGGTGTGGGGGAGGGTGGTGTGTGGGGGGCTGGGTGGTGTGGGGGAGGGGTGGTGTCGCGGGGAGGGTAAGGGGTGTTGTGTTGGGGAGGGTCGGTTGGTTGTTGGAGTTTTACGTCCTGGCAACATCTAAGGTCATATGGTCATATGGTGGTTTGTGACCAGTCTGCACTCATGGCGACTTTATAGTGCTGCCCCACTGGAGGACCAGGCCACCAGCACCATGACTCGATATCCCACTCAGTCACATTATCCTGACACGGAGATAACCAGTCCTTGTTTGCCCTATTCTATTAATGACGAGCGCTGGGCTAGGAGGCGAAAAGTATTAATTTTATAAGTCATTGGCTTGACTCGACCGGAAACGGAACTCCCAATCTTCTGCATGCCAGGCCATCGCTCTACCGATTCGGCCACCGCGCCGAGTTACATAGAGGAGGTGGTGTGGGGGTGATGTGTGTAGTGTCTGGGTGTGGGGGAGTGGTGGTGGTGGTAGTGATAGCAGAGGTTGAGAACAAAGCGGTCCCTTCCATCCCAGTGCCCATAATTAGTACGGCCCGGCCTTATTGTGTGCTGGTAATGGCAGTCCGGGATGGCATGTCTTAGGTACACCTCACACACCTCTCGTATGTACAGCAAACCCAACAAATGTGACACGCCTGGCAGGCTTGACACAGTGTCTGACTGACACAGTGCCTGACTGACACAGTGCCTGACTAACACAGTGCCTGTCTGACACATTGTCTGACTGACACAGTGCCTGAATGACACAGTGCCTGACTGACACAGTGCCTGACTGACACAGTGCCTGACTGACACAGTGCCTGACTGATACAGTGTCTGACTCACCCAGTGCCTGCCTGACACAGTGTCTGACTGACACAGTACTTGTCTGACACATTGTCTGACTGACACAGTGCCTGACTGACACATTGCCTGACTGACACAGTGCTTGACTGACACAGTGTCTGACTGACACAGTGCCTGACTGACATATTGTCTGACTGACACAGTGCCTGATTGACACAGAGCCTGACTGACACAGTGACTGACTGACACAGTGCCTCACTGACACAGTGCCTCACTGACACAGTGCCTGACTGACACAGTGCCTGACTGACACAGTGCCTGACTGACACTAAAGGCCCTGTCACACTACGACGTGACTACGTCAGCGTAGGCACAACGTGAAAATAATGATATTACGTTGACGTTATGGGCGTAATATGCAAATTGTGGACGTGAGCGTAACGTGAAAGTAACGTCGTTGTAGGTCGTGTCCTTAGCTGTAACGTGACAACGTTAGGGGGGAGGGGTAATTGGCGACGTGACCGGGCGTTAGTGTAACGTGAGCGTAACGTCGCCGTAACGGGTGCGACGTGGACGTAACGTGACCGTAACGCCACCGTAACGTGACCGTAACGTGACCGTAACGTGACTGTAACGTGACCGTAACGTTACCGTAACCGTGACCGTAACGTGACCGTAACGTGACCGTAACGTGACCATAACGTGACTGTAACGTGACCGTAACGTGCAAAACGCTGCCCTCACGTTGCTCCCACACGGGCCGTCGGTCTGACGTGACATAACGTGACTCTAACGTCATTTACGCTGCTATAACGATCGCGGAACGTCAACCTAACGTCATTGTGACGTCATCCCGACGTAACGGCTTCACGTCGAGATACGTCGAAAGTTTTGAACAGGTTCAAAACGTTGACGCGCGCCGACGTAACACAACGTAACATGACGTAGCTCGACGTCACTCTAACGTCATTATGACGTCATCATAACGTAACCCAACGTACGGCAACGTAATGACAAAAAATCATCATGTTAGGCTCACGTTGGCTCGTTACGTCGTAGTGTGACAGGGGTATAATATAAACTGCTTGTTACAAAGTGTGCTCACATGGCAGACGTTCGCTGGTGATAAGGGTTCGCCGAGTACAGAGGTGTGGATGTACTGTCACACCTTGCCTGTCACACCTTATCGGATAGAGCACCGGACACAACCGGACAAAGAATTTTCTAGTCCAGTGGAGTTCGGTATCAAAATATACCAAAATGTGTCGAAATGTTGCGCTTTCAACAGACAAGGAACGTACATTAACGAATAGCCACCGGACGATAACCGGACAACACCGGATAACAATTGACAAGCAACGGTCAACCGACGGGCAAAAACCAAATGTTAAACGGATGGACTGAACATCAACTGGACACGTACCGGACTGATCACGGACGCGCAAAAAACCGACGGACCAAATCCCCGCAACACCGTCAATGGTCTCTTCAGGAAACAAACCGGAGATGTAACGGATGGGTACCGGACATGAACCGGACAAAAGAGACTAAACAGGCTTAAAACGGACACCAACGTACACGTCAGTCCGGCGGTGTCCGGTACAAGTTTTGTGCATGTTCAAAACTCGCCACCAGACACCACCGGAAAGAGAACGGAAACGCCGGATGCCTACCGTATATAAACCGGACATTAACGTATTTCACCAGACAGTGTCCGTTTTCTATCCGGTACCCTAATCATGTGAGGTGTGACTGAGCCTTAACAAAACACTCACATGGATAGATGCATTATATACATACCACTCCAGACGGGATGGCCGAATACGTCAAGTATTTTCATACTTTCTTCCAGTGTTAATGTTATCTAAGTACTACCAGTAGCTACTATTAATATTATCATCGGTAGAGCGTGGACCTTGCGTGCGGGAGATCGGGAGTTCAATTCCCGGTTGAGTCAAACCAGTGACTTAAACATTTATACTTGTCGCTTCCTAACCAGGCGCTCAGCATTATTAGGATAGGGCAAGGACTGGTTGAATCAGTGTCAGGATAATGTGACTGAGTGGGATATCAGGTAATGGTGATGGTGGCTTGGTCTCCCAGTGGGGCCGCACTATAAAGTCGCCATGAGTGCGCACTGTCAGAAGTCGGTACCGGCCCTGATATGACCTTAGATGTTGCCAGGATGTGAAACTCCAACAACCAACCAACCAACCCTTGCCCATCACACCCTTCACCCACCTACTCCACACCCACGACACCCACTACACACACACACACACATGACGATGACAAGCTGGGTCTCGCCTCCCTTCACTCATCCACACACCCACTTACCCACACCACACTCACACCACACTCACACCTCACCACCGGTGTTCTTCACACCTCGCCTAACCCCTAACGGCAGGCTGTGAGACATCACCATCCCAAGTCCGCCAAACTTAAAAACCTTCACTCCACTCCCTCCCTCCCTTCTTCGCTCCCTCCCTGCCTACCATCCTTCCTGCCTCCCTGCCTCCCCTCCCCTCCCCCCTGCCCATGTCCGACACGGCTCAGTAATTCTGAACAAGACACACACACACTGTGAGAGGTACACCTACAACTTAGTGAATTCACGCATCGATGAAAAATCGGCAGAACTGCTCGGCGAATACTTAGTCACACTCCCGGGGTAGGTAGGGTGGGGGGGAGTGTGGGTGGGGAGGGGGAGCTCAGTCCACCTACCATAATGAGTTCTCCCTCAGGGGTGGATCAGTAGCGCGCCAGTCCTCTATTCTGCCAAGCTGTGTATTAAACTGAGACGCTGGGCTCTTAAACAAACAAAAAAAAAGAAAGAAAGAAGAACACGCCAACACAACCAACCCTCTCCCCTGTTGCTCAATGCTGGTTCAGGAGAAAATCCTTGAGCTGCTTACAAAGTCGCGTGTTAGTACTGGTGTGTGAGGAGATTTCCATGAGGTCCCTTTCTTGCTCGGTATTGATACGGGTGTATATATGAAGATGCCAGTGAGCTGCTCTCCTGGCTTGGTGTTGGTACAGGGGGCTTCCTTGAGCTGCTCTTCCTAATGTCTCAATACAGGTGAACAGGGAGATGTCCACGATATGTTCTTTCTTAATAGTAATACAGGTGTGCAGGGATATATCCATGAACTGTTCTCTCTACTATGTCTTAATAAAGACGTATACAGGGATACATCCATGAGCTGCTCTCTACCATGTCTTAATAAAGACATATACAGGGATACATCCATGAGCTGCTCTCTACCATTTTTAATAAAGGCATATACAGGGATACATCCATGAGCTGCTCCCTGCCATGTCTTAATAAAGACGTATACAGGGATACATCCATGAGCTGCTCTCTGATATGTCTTAATAAAGACGTATACAGGGATACATCCATGAGCTGTTCTCTCTACTATGTCTTAATAAAGACGTATATAGGGATACATCCATGAGCTGTTCTCTCTACTATGTCTTAATAAAGGCGTATATAGGGATACATCCATGAACTGCTCTCTGCTACGTCTTAATAAAGACGTATACAGGGATACATCCATGAGCTGCTCTCTGATATGTCTTAATAAAGACGTATACAGGGATACATCCATGAGCTGCTCTCTACTATGTCTTAATAAAGACGTATACAGGGATACATCCATGAGCTGCTCTCTGCTACGTCTTAATAAAGACGTATACAGGGATACATCCATGAGCTGCTCTCTACTATGTCTTAATAAAGACGTATACAGGGATACATCCATGAGCTGTTCTCTCTACTATGTCTTAATAAAGACGTATATAGGGATACATCCATGAGCTGCTCTCTGCTACGTCTTAATAAAGACGTATACAGGGATACATCCATGAGCTGCTCTCTGCTATGTCTTAATAAAGACGTATACAGGGATACATCCATGAACTGCTCTCTCCTACGTCTTAATAAAGACGTATACAGGGATACATCCATGAGCTGCTCTCTGCTATGTCTTAATAAAGACGTATACAGGGATACATCCATGAGCTGCTCTCTACCATGTCTTAATAAAGACGTATACAGGGATACATCCATGAGCTGCTCTCTGATATGTCTTAATAAAGACGTATACAGGGATACATCCATGAGCTGCTCTCTGCTACGTCTTAATAAAGACGTATACAGGGATACATCCATGAGCTGCTCTCTGATATGTCTTAATAAAGACGTATACAGGGATACATCCATGAGCTGCTCTCTACTATGTCTTAATAAAGACGTATACAGGGATACATCCATGAGCTGCTCTCTGATATGTCTTAATAAAGACGTATACAGGGATACATCCATGAGCTGCTCTCTGCTATGTCTTAATAAAGACGTATACAGGGATACATCCATGAGCTGCTCTCTGACTATGTCTTAATAAAGACGTATACAGGGATACATCCATGAGCTGCTCTATGCTATATGTCTTAATAAAGACGTATACAGGGATACATCCATGAGCTGCTCTATGCTATGTCTTAATAAAGACGTATACAGGGATACATCCATGAGCTGCTCTATGCTATGTCTTAATAAAGACGTATACAGGGATACATCCATGAGCTGCTCTATGCTATGTCTTAATAAAGACGTATACAGGGATACATCCATGAGCTGCTCTCTCTACATGTCTTAATAAAGGCGTATACAGGGATACATCCATGAGCTGCTCTCTGCTACGTCTTAATAAAGACGTATACAGGGATACATCCATGAGCTGCTCTCTGCTATGTCTTAATAAAGACGTATATAGGGATACATCCATGAGCTGCTCTCTGCTACGTCTTAATAAAGACGTATACAGGGATACATCCATGAGCTGCTCTCTGCTATGTCTTAATAAAGACGTATACAGGGATACATCCATGAGCTGCTCTCTGATATGTCTTAATAAAGACGTATACAGGGATACATCCATGAGCTGCTCTATGCTATGTCTTAATAAAGACGTATATAGGGATACATCCATGAGCTGCTCTCTGATATGTCTTAATAAAGACGTATACAGGGATACATCCATGAGCTGCTCCCTGCCATGTCTTAATAAAGACGTATACAGGGATACATCCATGAGCTGCTCCCTACCATGTCTTAATAAAGACGTATACAGGGATACATCCATGAGCTGCTCTCTGATATGTCTTAATAAAGGCGTATACAGGGATACATCCATGAGCTGCTCTCTGATATGTCTTAATAAAGACGTATACAGGGATACATCCATGAGCTGCTCTCTGATATGTCTTAATAAAGACATATACAGGGATACATCCATGAGCTGCTCTCTGATATGTCTTAATAAAGACGTATACAGGGATACATCCATGAGCTGCTCTCTACCATGTCTTAATAAAGACGTATACAGGGATACATCCATGAGCTGCTCTCTGATATGTCTTAATAAAGACGTATACAGGGATACATCCATGAGCTGCTCTCTGCTATGTCTTAATAAAGATGTATATAGGGATACATCCATGAGCTGCTCTCTGATACGTCTTAATAAAGACGTATACAGGGATACATCCATGAGCTGCTCTCTGATATGTCTTAATAAAGACGTATACAGGGATACATCCATGAGCTGCTCTCTGATATGTCTTAATAAAGGCATATACAGGGATACATCCATGAGCTGCTCCCTGCCACATCTTAATAAAGACGTATACAGGGATACATCCATGAGCTGCTCTCTGATATGTCTTAATAAAGACGTATACAGGGATACATCCATGAGCTGTTCTCTGATATGTCTTAATAAAGACGTATACAGGGATACATCCATGAGCTGCTCTCTGATATGTCTTAATAAAGACGTATACAGGGATACATCCATGAGCTGCTCTCTGATATGTCTTAATAAAGGCATATACAGGGATACATCCATGAGCTGCTCCCTGCCACGTCTTAATAAAGACGTATATAGGGATACATCCATGAGCTGCTCTCTGATATGTCTTAATAAAGGCGTATACAGGGATACATCCATGAGCTGCTCTCTGATATGTCTTAATAAAGACGTATACAGGGATACATCCATGAGCTGCTCTCTGATATGTCTTAATAAAGACGTATACAGGGATACATCCATGAGCTGCTCTCTGATATGTCTTAATAAAGACGTATACAGGGATACATCCATGAACTGCTCTCTGATACGTCTTAATAAAGACGTATACAGGGATACATCCATGAGCTGCTCTCTGCTATGTCTTAATAAAGGCGTATATAGGGATACATCCATGAGCTGCTCCCTGCCACGTCTTAATAAAGACGTATACAGGGATACATCCATGAGCTGCTCTCTGCTATGTCTTAATAAAGACGTATACAGGGATACATCCATGAGCTGTTCTCTCTACTATGTCTTAATAAAGACGTATACAGGGATACATCCATGAGCTGCTCTCTGCTATGTCTTAATAAAGACGTATACAGGGATACATCCATGAGCTGCTCTCTGATATGTCTTAATAAAGACGTATACAGGGATACATCCATGAGCTGCTCTCTGATACGTCTTAATAAAGACGTATACAGGGATACATCCATGAGCTGCTCTCTGATATGTCTTAATAAAGACGTATACAGGGATACATCCATGAGCTGCTCTCTGGTATGTCTTAATAAAGCGTTATACAGGGATACATCCATGAGCTGCTCTCTGATATGTCTTAATAAAGGCGTATACAGGGATACATCCATGAACTGCTCTCTGCTACGTCTTAATAAAGACGTATACAGGGATACATCCATGAGCTGCTCCCTACCATGTCTTAATAAAGACGTATACAGGGATAGATCCATGAACTGCTTTCTGCCACCTCTTAATAAAGGTATATATACAAGGATACATCCATGAACTGCTCTCTGCCATGTCTTAATAAATGTGTATACATGGATACATCCATGAGCTGCTTTCTGCCACCTCTTAATAAAGGTATATACAAGGATACATCCATGAACTGCTTTCTGCTATGTCTTAATAAATGTGTATACATGGATATGTCCCTGAGCTGCTCCCTGCCATCCCTTAGCACATGCTGGCTCAGCTTCCTGTACCGCCCGGCAGGTGAGTCGCTCCCCCTGAGTGAGGGAAACCCTGGGCTGGTCACTGAGTGGGCGAATCATTAGTGAAGCCGCGTCAGCCGGCTCACACCTGACCTCAATTTTATAATCAATTGTCGGCCACTAATGAAAGCGGAATGAAACGTTTTTGTTGTGTTCGGACATCAGGGACGGGTCGCAAGGGAAGGGGAGGGTGTGTGGGTTGATGGAGTGAGGTGGTGTGGGTTCATTAAGTGAGATGGTGTTGGAGTGAGGTGGTGTGGGTTCAGTGAGAGCTGTTTAAATGACACCTGTCGTAATGTACTGTGTGCTGTAGGAGTGAAATTGTGTGTTTAGGGTGTGGGTGGCACAGTGAGAGCTGTTTAAATGACACCTGTAGTAATGGAATGTGTGCTGTTGGAGTGAGCTGTGGTTGGAGTGAGGTGGTGTGGGTTCAGTGAGAGCTGTTTAAATGACACCTGTCGTAATAGAATGTGTGCTGTAGGAGTGAAATTTCGTGTTTAGGGTGTGGGTGGCACAGTGAGAGCTGTTTAAATGACACCTGTGGTAATAGACTGTGTGTTGTGGGAGTGAGATGTGGTGTTTAGGGTGCGGGTGGCACAGTGAGAGCTGTTTAAATGACACCTGTAGTAATGGACTGTGTGCTGTGGGAGTGAGATGTGGTGTTTAGGGTGCGGGTGACACAGTGAGAGCTGTTTAAATGACACCTGTAGTAATGGACTGTGTGCTGTGGGAGTGAGATGTGGTGTTTAGGGTGTGGGTGGCACAGTGAGAGCTGTTTAAATGACACCTGTAGTAATGGACTGTGCTGTGGGAGTGAGATGTGGTGTTTAGGGTGTGGGTGGCACAGTGAGAGCTGTTTAAATGACACCTGTAGTAATGGACTGTGTGCTGTCGGAGTGAGATGTGGTGTTTAGGGTGCGGGTGGCACAGTGAGAGCTGTTTAAATGACACCTGTAGTAATGGACTGTGTGCTGTGGGAGTGAGATGTGGTGTTTAGGGTGTGGGTGGCACAGTGAGAGCTGTTTAAATGACACCTGTAGTAATGGACTGTGTGCTGTGGGAGTGAGATGTGGTGTTTAGGGTGCGGGTGGCACAGTGAGAGCTGTTTAAATGACACCTGTAGTAATGGACTGTGTGCTGTGGGAGTGAGATGTGGTAGTTAGGGTGCGGGTGGCACAGTGAGAGCTGTTTAAATGACACATGTAGTAATGGACTGTGTGCTGTGGGAGTGAGATGTGGTGTTTAGGGTGCGGGTGGCACAGTGAGAGCTGTTTAAATGACACCTGTAGTAATGGACTGTGTGCTGTGGGAGTGAGATGTGGTGTTTAGGGTGTGGGTGGCACAGTGAGAGCTGTTTAAATGACACCCATCGTAATGGACTGTGTGCTGTGGGAGTGAGATGTGGTGTTTAGGGTGCGGGTGGCACAGTGAGAGCTGTTTAGATGACACCTGTAGTAATGGACTGTGTGCTGTGGGAGTGAGATGTGGTGTTTAGGGTGTGGGTGGCACAGTGAGAGCTGTTTAAATGACACCCGTCGTAATGGACTGTGTGCTGTGGGAGTGAGATGTGGTGTTTAGGGTGCGGCTGGCACAGTGAGAGCTGTTTAAATGACAGCTGTAGTAATGGACTGTGTGCTGTGGGAGTGAGATGTGGTGTTTAGGGTGCGCGTGGCACAGTGAGAGCTGTTTACATGACACTTGTAGTAATGGACTGTTTGCTGTGGGAGTGAGATGTGGTGTTTAGGGTGCGGGTGGCACAGTGAGAGCTGTTTAAATGACACCTGTAGTAATGGACTGTGTGCTGTGGGAGTGAGATGTGGTAGTCAGGGTGCGGGTGGCACAGTGAGAGCTGTTTAAATGACACATGTAGTAATGGACTGTGTGCTGTGGGAGTGAGATGTGGTGTTTAGGGTGCGGGTGGCACAGTGAGCGCTGTTTAAATGACACCTGTAGTAATGGACTGTGTGCTGTGGGAGTGAGATGTGGTGTTTAGGGTGTGGGTGGCACAGTGAGAGCTGTTTAAATGACACCTGTAGTAATGGACTGTGTGTCTGTGGGAGTGAGATGTGGTGTTTAGGGTGCGGGTGGCACAGTGAGAGCTGTTTAAATGACACCTGTAGTAATGGACTGTGTGCTGTGGGAGTGAGATGTGGTGTTTAGGGTGTGGGTGGCACAGTGAGAGCTGTTTAAATGACACCTGTAGTAATGGACTGTGTGCTGTGGGAGTGAGATGTGGTGTTTAGGGTGTGGGTGGCACAGTGAGAGCTGTTTAAATGACACCTGTAGTAATGGACTGTGTGCTGTGGGAGTGAGATGTGGTGTTTAGGGTGCGGGTGGCACAGTGAGAGCTGTTTAAATGACACCTGTAGTAATGGACTGTGTGCTGTGGGAGTGAGATGTGGTGTTTAGGGTGTGGGTGGGACAGTGAGAGCTGTTTAAATTACACCTGTAGTAATGGACTGTGTGATGTTGGAGTGAGATGTAGTGTTTAGGGTGTGGGTGGCACAGTGAGAGCTGTTTAAATGACACCTGTAGTAATGGACTGTGTGCTGTGGGAGTGAGATGTGGTGTTTAGGGTGCGGGTGGCACAGTGAGAGCTGTTTAAATGACACCTGTAGTAATGGACTGTGTGCTGTGGGAGTGAGATGTGGTGTTTAGGGTGTGGGTGGCACAGTGAGAGCTGTTTAAATGACACCTGTAGTAATGGACTGTGTGCTGTGGGAGTGAGATGTGGTGTTTAGGGTGTCGGGTGGCACAGTGAGAGCTGTTTAAATGACACCTGTAGTAATGGACTGTGTGCTGTGGGAGTGAGATGTGGTGTTTAGGGTGTGGGTGGCACAGTGAGAGCTGTTTAAATGACACCTGTAGTAATGGACTGTGTGCTGTGGGAGTGAGATGTGGTGTTTAGGGTGCGGGTGGCACAGTGAGAGCTGTTTAAATGACACCTGTAGTAATGGACTGTGTGCTGTGGGAGTGAGATGTGGTAGTTAGGGTGCGGGTGGCACAGTGAGAGCTGTTTAAATGACACTGTAGTAATGGACTGTGTGCTGTGGGAGTGAGATGTGGTGTTTAGGGTGCGGGTGGCACAGTGAGAGCTGTTTAAATGACACCTGTAGTAATGGACTGTGTGCTGTGGGAGTGAGATGTGGTGTTTAGGGTGTGGGTGGCACAGTGAGAGCTGTTTAAATGACACCTGTAGTAATGGACTGTGTGCTGTGGGAGTGAGATGTGGTGTTTAGGGTGCGGGTGGCACAGTGAGAGCTGTTTAAATGACACCTGTAGTAATGGACTGTGTGCTGTGGGAGTGAGATGTGGTGTTTAGGGTGTGGGTGGCACAGTGAGAGCTGTTTAAATGACACCTGTAGTAATGGACTGTGTGCTGTGGGAGTGAGATGTGGTGTTTAGGGTGCGGGTGGCACAGTGAGAGCTGTTTAAATGACACCTGTAGTAATGGACTGTGTGCTGTGGGAGTGAGATGTGGTGTTTAGGGTGCGGGTGGCACAGTGAGAGCTGTTTAAATGACACCTGTAGTAATGGACTGTGTGCTGTGGGAGTGAGATGTGGTGTTTAGGGTGTGGGTGGCACAGTGAGAGCTGTTTAAATGACACCTGTAGTAATGGACTGTGTGCTGTGGGAGTGAGATGTGGTGTTCAGGGTGCGGGTGGCACAGTGAGAGCTGTTTAAATGACACCTGTAGTAATGGACTGTGTGCTGTGGGAGTGAGATGTGGTGTTTAGGGTGGGGTGGCACAGTGAGAGCTGTTTAAATGACACCTGTAGTAATGGACTGTGTGCTGTGGGAGTGAGATGTGGTGTTTAGGGTGTGGGTGGCACAGTGAGAGCTGTTTAAATGACACCTGTAGTAATGGACTGTGTGCTGTGGGAGTGAGATGTGGTGTTTAGGGTGCGGGTGGCACAGTGAGAGCTGTTTAAATGACACCTGTAGTAATGGACTGTGTGCTGTGGGAGTGAGATGTGGTGTTTAGGGTGTGGGTGGCACAGTGAGAGCTGTTTAAATGACACCTGTAGTAATGGACTGTGTGCTGTGGGAGTGAGATGTGGTGTTTAGGGTGCGGGTGGCACAGTGAGAGCTGTTTAAATGACACCTGTAGTAATGGACTGTGTGATGTGGGAGTGAGATGTGGTGTTTAGGGTGCGGGTGGCACAGTGAGAGCTGTTTAAATGACACCTGTAGTAATGGACTGTGTGCTGTGGGAGTGAGATGTGGTGTTTAGGGTGTGGGTGGCACAGTGAGAGCTGTTTAAATGACACCTGTAGTAATGGACTGTGTGATGTTGGAGTGAGATGTGGTGTTTAGGGTGTGGGTGGCACAGTGAGAGCTGTTTAAATGACACCTGTAGTAATGGACTGTGTGCTGTGGGAGTGAGATGTGGTGTTTAGGGTGTGGGTGGCACAGTGAGAGCTGTTTAAATGACACCTGTAGTAATGGACTGTGTGCTG
>JASIRB010003901.1:0-14429 GCA_030323885.1 Branchipolynoe longqiensis
GGCTTTATAAAGCTCACCAAGAGTTGTTGTGACGCACATAAATCCCTTGTCTTGGATATATACGCCCTTATGGCCGACACAACACACAATTTCCGATCATTCGGAAAACAGTCTAAGTGAACCGTAGATAAAGGGTCACCTAACGTGTTCGATTTGAGCAACCGTGCTAAATCAAACGTAGCTTGTTTCTTGTCTATTTCTAATCCTGTTAAGGATAACGCAACAATCGTCTGTCCTCTATGTCCGGTTACTAATAATAACCGAACCGCGACCTTAAAACCTAATTGTTTTATATCTAACTACGAGTTGTGAGGCCACGCCTGAAACAACTTAAATACTATAGAAACATCCCAAAACCGACTATACTTTGGCTTTGGAGGATTCCTTTGATAAACCGACCGAAGTAGATAACCAAGGACATAATGTTTTCCAACTGTCTCGCCATCAATTCTAGGTAGTATAATTGATAACGCACATCTTGCCGCCTTGATCGACCCAAAGGATAATCCTTCATCCTCTAGAGAGCGAAGAAAACGAGCTACTTGTGAAATCGTTGGATTTGTTGGCTTGACCTTCATTAACAAACAATGTACACCCCATTTCTTTAAATAAGTTGTGTACATTTTAACAGTTCCTGGCCTCCAGGCATCAGATACAATCCTGTTCTCAGTTATTTTGTCCAAACCAAATTGCCTCAACTGGTTCCTTAGAAAAGGAATGCCAATAGGGGCGTCGTTGACATGTCGCCGTGAACCTGCAGCGGTCCGTGGTGCGTCAGATTCCCGAGTTTTCTTGGGAATCGTATATGTTCTTTTGCCAGTTGTAAAGCTACTGGCAGCCAAGGTTGCGTGTCCCAATCGGGCACGACCAGTATTGCATGTGTCCTTTCCAAGCCGATTTTTCCCCACCACTCGGCTGATAATGCTAAACGGTGGGAAAATATAAAAGTAATTATTTTCCCAGATAAACGCAAATGCGTCCACTTTCCAAGCATCCGGTTCCGGATGCCAAGAAACATAACAGGGTAACTTGTTATTATTTTGTGATGCAAACAAGTCAACTTCAGGTGTACCCCATTTGTCACAAACAAAGTTAAACAAATGTGTCGAGAGAGACCATTCTAAATGGTCATGGAATTTCCTACTTTTATGGTCTGCAAGTGTATTTTGTGACCCTGGAATATGCGCTACCGTCAGCCAGACTTGTTGAGCCTGTGGCCAGTTCCAAATCAGTTTAGACAACTGATTGCAAAACTTTGATTTAGTTCCACCCATGTTACGAATGTATGCCATGGCAGTAGTATTATCAGTTAGTATTCTAACTTGTGATTTATTTACCTTTACTAAGCTACATAAACCTAGATAAATAGCACGTAACTCTAGTGCATTAATATGGTCTGATCTTTCATCATCAAGCCATCTACCTCCAGTTGTGACCCCATCTCTATGAGCTCCCCAACCTTCTAACGAAGCATCAGTAGTAATTACTATGTTAGGTTCCGCCATGCGGATTGGATTTGGTGAACTTGTTATATGTCTCATCCACCACCCAATATCCTGTAGTCCTTCTTGCAAAATAACCATATTCCGCTCAAAATTCCCTTTAGTTCGTGTTAACGCTAAATTCTTATCTATCTCTAGAGGTTTAATATGAGCCTTCCCGTATAGAATAGCGGGTGCATACGATATCATTATCCCAATAAGGACTGCAACCTGTCTAATTTTAGGTTTTGTTAACCTAATCAGCTCAGTCGCTGTAGTCATAAACTTAACGAGTTTTTGTTCTGTTATTGACACTGTAAGAGACTGTGTATCCAGAATAAACCCTAAACACTTAAGTTGTTTTGTTGGTTTAAACACTGACTTTTGTGGATGTACATAAAACCCCAATTTAATGAGTAATGCACATAAATCCCTAACTGCATTCTCACAACCAATTTGTGTAGATGCTATAATAAAGGAATCATCTATATATGGAAACATTATGTGACCTTTCCTCGCCATTACCGAGAAAACAGGTTTAAGCAGTTTAGTGAATAAACAAGGAGCACAAGCTAAGCCATTAGGCATGCAGGTAAACTCATAGAGTTGGTTATTCCAAAGAAACCGGAGAAATTTCCGATATTGTTTCATTATGGGAAGCGTGTAATAAGCATCCTGTAAATCAACACTAGCCATCCACGCATCTGGTGTAACCAGATCTCGTGCTGTATCTAGCGAGAACATTTTAAAATGTCGATATTCAACCATTTTATTAAAGATTGTTAAATCCAGGATCATTCAAACTTCGCCATTAGGCTTTGGTCTCGAAAAGATGTTTGAAATAAACTCCCCTGAACAGTGTCTCACTTTTTGTATAATTCCTTTGTCAAAGAATTTTTGTACCTGTTTAGTTAGTGCCTCTCGTTCACCCGGTTCAATAATATATGGAAAAGATACCCTGCCTTGTACGGGAGTTTGTGTTAATGGAATGTGAACACCTCTAACTATTTGTAAAATTTCTTGGTCACTAGTAATTTCGTGCCACTCAGAAATATGATTCTTAATATTACCAGCCACAAAGTTGCTTACAGTTTGTGTGTTTTTCGAGGCTGCAAGGCCTTGCAAAGTCTGTGTTTGCACCTCTACTTGGACCCTCCCCTGGGGAAGGGTCTCGATGAGCTGAACCCTCGACCTAATGGCCGTATGGTGTTGTCGGTGTAGCCTGGGCGCGCACCCCGGCCCCGAAAGACTTGACCCAAGTTTAAACCCGCTCTGGTTCCTCTGGTGAACCGTCTTGGACGAAAATCCCCTCGTGACTTTTTAAAACGAGGAGGTTCCTGCCTCTTACCATCCATGTTTCTGCCACTCTTGGCTGCAGTTTCTACCTCTTTAAAGAGGTATTGTAGTTGACCACCAACATTTTGGTGTTATCCAAAGGTTTACCTTTAATGGGCTCTGGCGCAAGAAAGAGCGTAAACTCCTTCCCATCATTATCCGTAACCTTTTTAGAGCGAGCTACTTCCTTGCCCGCATCTGTGCAAACCGACTTGAAGACATTCTCATACCTCCGATACGACAAGTAATTTCCTGCCGCTGCTAACATCGCAATGGCCTTATCCATAGTTTTAGCCAAAGATGTAAACTTATTTTCACTTTGCATTCTGTTTGCCACAGGGATAATAGCCGTTAGGGTACCAAGCACAGCTTTATGCACAGTGTGCAACACACCCTCAAACTTCTTACGATCGTCCGTCATGTTGACATCCCGATCCATCTCTTTAATAACAGAATTAGGAACACCTTTAATATCTGTTAACTCCTCTCCTAACTTGGAGATAACCTCCGCCGGTTTAAACGTGCGGAAATGACCATTCACAGTCTCACGCATAAGCGTAGTAGTTTTAACTCGCTTAGCCTTTAGCTTCTCCACCTTCTTAGCCTTTAGTACCAATGTCAGCAAAGACACCTTCATATAGCGTGTCCGAATCCGATTCCGTAGAAGTGGAATCTTTGGACGAATCAGAAGAAGAAGAATAAACCCTTTTCTTCTTCTTCCTCTTGGACTTGATCTTTCGCTTTTTGCGAAACCCAGTCTTGCTACGCTCCCTGGTGAATTCATCACCAGAAGAAACCACATGTTTCTTCTTCTTCCTCCGTTTAGGAGAAGGAGAAGGAGCCCTCAGCTCCAACACCGAGTCAGTGTCCGAGTCATCCTCAAACTCTGCTTCTTCTTGAACACTCGGTCTAAGCCGTTTCAACGACTGCGGCGGTTTCAAAGCCATAATATGACTTTCCATCAACGCAAAGCGAGCCTCCCAATTGGAGGTTGCTGCCACATCAGGATCCTCATCCAACTCGGAGAGTATATGCTGCCCGGGCTGTGTCGCAGGCACTGCCGACAACACAGGTGAAGAGTCGTAGTCCCACTCGGGACACGCCCCTCGGCTGCCAGTGCACCGCGCTTACTCCGCTTCGTGGCCATCGAGAACTGTAAACAAAAATTTTTTGTCAGTCTCGGTATATATGTATGTCACAATTCAGTTATTTCGAACTTCATTGTACATCTAATGGTGTTAGAGAACGTGTTTATACCGTTATAACACAGGCGTAATAAGCTAAATTTGTGCGTGGATTGTGGGTCAAGCCCAAATCTATACGCGGGGTCGGGAATATATATATATAATGATAAAGGGTTTATCACAATCCATATATATAATAATAAAGGGCCTACCACTACCCATATATATATAATGAAAAAGGGTATATCACTATCCATATATATAATGAGACAGGGTATATCACTATCCATATATATAATGATAAAGGGTTTATCACTATCCATATATATATAATGATAAAGGGTTTATCATGATCCATACATATAATGATAAAGGGTTTATCACTATCCATATATATATAATGATAAAGGGTATATCACTACCCATATATATATAATGAAAAAGGGTCTATCACTATCCATATATATATAATGAGAAAGGGTATATCACTATCCATATATATAATGATAAAGGGTCTATCACTATCCATATATATTATTTATATCTTCCGGATAGACAATAACACAGATGTAGTTGGACGAGATAAAACTCTGGCTGGTACGTTTAAAGGCCCCTCCATTTAATCAATTAGTTCAAACATCAAAAAGACAACAGACAAACAATGCAAAACAGTTCAAAACAACAATACAACAAACAGCCAATAGTTCAAATCAAAAGCAAAATCAAAAGTCAAAATTCCGGCCGACTGGACACAGAATGCGTGTCGCGCCACCCAAAGTCTCCTCCCCGCATATCTTCCTCCTGATTGGAGGATAGCCCAAAGCCGGGAAAACGGCTCCCCCACAAATCTTCGTCCTTATTGGCGGGGCCACGCATCTCAGTGAACCAAGAGACGGAGTAGCAGAGGCTGGATAGCGACCAACCCCCAGCCGGTCGCGTCACAATAGGGCCCCCTACAGCCTAAATAATATTAGCATAACTAGTTATACCCCAGATAATGATGACATCATTTCGTGGCAGCTAAATGTCTCATTGGCAGCGTTGCATCTTGCGACTCAGTCTCAAGCACTTTGTCCAATCGTACCTCGGTGCAACCGGACCCAGTCTAACCAGAGGAACAACCCGCAGGTCTGCAGGATCCTCATCTAGAGCCAGTGGTTGACTTAATTTCGGGATCAGGTGACAGTGAGAGGTCACTATAAAGTCGCCATGATAAGATAACGTTGACACGAGTCGGTGCCTGTATTATTTCACCTCGGGTAGAGCTGGATTCTCCATCTTGCACAGCCGTACTCTGGGAGTCATACTTTTAATCTGATCCTTCTGGGGCCAAATGTATGAAGGAGGGTTAGCTCTCCAAACCCGTGGTTAGCGGGGATCTCCTAGTGAGCGGTGAAAAGTCTGTATTTATGTCGCCGGGTTAGGGAAACACCACAAGTTCAACATCGCCTACGCCAACACCAAGCGATATCAAGTTTAACGTCGGTGTTAAGTACCGATTAGGCCCAAATCTATTCAATGCGATCATATTTAACAGAATTACATACTCAAAATGTGAAATTTCATTAAATTAACTGTAAAATTGAACTGATATTAATGCCGCCGTTACATCGGCGGTGATATTCATATTGTCGAATCGACGAATGTAGACAGAACAAATCGCCGCTGCCGCCACCGTATCAGCGGCGATATATTCGGGTGAAATCTATTCAATGCTTATTTATTTATTAGAATTACATCCTCAAAAAGTGAAATTTGATCAAATTAACCCTACAATCGAAGCGATATTAACGCCACCACGGAATTAGGGTAAAAATAAACCAATAATCAAACCGACATTAACGCCGCGGCCAGCGCCGGCAGGCGGCGATATTGTGAAATAGCGGTGCTCGCCGGGAACAGGCTCAGCAATAACAAGGCTTGCTGGTGCCCTGTGGTGTTAAGTGCCAATTAGGCCCAAATCTATTCAATGTGATCATATTTAACAGAATTACATACATATTAACGCCGCCACCGCCGCCGCATAGGCGGCGATATTGTTAAATAGCAGTGCTCGCCGGCAACAGGCTCAGAGGGATTCACCAAATCTATAAATAGCGCATGGGTTAGCTAAGCCCACTGCCCTTTGGCCACATTCATTTCCTGGGACACATATCCTAACACCGGTGTTAGCTAACCCGGTGGCCACCCTTAACACCAGCACGATGCGGTGTTAGCTTACACTCGGTGTGTTTGCACTCATTGTGTACTGAGTTTTCGCCGCTAACCCAGAAATCCCGGCCAAAACCAGTTTTGGCTCACTAACACCGCATCATGAATACGGCCCCAGAGCCGATAAAAAGTTGTTCATACAATTGGCCCCAGGTGGTGTTACCAGCATGTGCATATACCTTAGATTCGGCGGTGCGTTCTGCTGGGTGCTGTGTTAGTGGTGCTGGTGCGTTCCACTGGTTGAGGTGTTAGTTGTGCTGGTGCATTCAGTTGGTTCATGTGTTAGTGATGCTGGTGCATTCAGTTGGTTCATGTGTTAGTGATGCTGGTGTTTTCAGGTGGTTCATGTGTTAGTGATGCTGGTGCATTCAGTTGGTTCATGTGTTAGTGGTGCTGGTGCTTTCAGGTGGTTCATGTGTTAGTGATGCTGGTGCTTTCAGTTGGTTCATGTGTTAGTGATGCTGGTGCTTTCAGTTGGTTCATGTGTTAGTGGTGCTGGTGCATTCAGTTGGTTCATGTGTTTGTGGTGCTGGTGCAGTCAGGTGGTTCATGTGTTAGTGATGCTGGTGCTTTCAGGTGGTTCATGTGTTAGTGATGCTGGTGCATTCAGTTGGTTCATGTGTTAGTGATGCTGGTGCTTTCAGGTGGTTCATGTGTTAGTGATGCTGGTGCTTTCAGTTGGTTCATGTGTTAGTGATGCTGGTGTTTTCAGGTGGTTCATGTGTTAGTGATGCTGGTGTTTTCAGGTGGTTCATGTGTTAGTGATGCTGGTGCATTCAGTTGGTTCATGTGTTAGTGGTGCTGGTGCAGTCAGGTGGTTCATGTGTTAGTGATGCTGGTGCTTTCAGTTGGTTCATGTGTTAGTGGTGCTGGTGCATTCAGGTGGTTCATGTGTTAGTGATGCTGGTGCTTTCAGTTGGTTCATGTGTTAGTGATGCTGGTGTTTTCAGGTGGTTCATGTGTTAGTGATGCTGGTGTTTTCAGGTGGTTCATGTGTTAGTGATGCTGGTGCATTCAGTTGGTTCATGTGTTAGTGGTGCTGGTGCAGTCAGGTGGTTCATGTGTTAGTGATGCTGGTGCTTTCAGGTGGTTCATGTGTTAGTGATGCTGGTGCTTTCAGTTGGTTCATGTGTTAGTGGTGCTGGTGCATTCAGGTGGTTCATGTGTTAGTGACACTGGTGCATTCAGTTGGTTCATGTGTTAGTGATGCTGGTGCTTTCAGTTGGTTCATGTGTTAGTGATGCTGGTGTTTTCAGGTGGTTCATGTGTTAGTGATGCTGGTGCTTTCAGTTGGTTGATGTGTTAGTGGTGCTGGTGTTTTCAGGTGGTTGATGTGTTAGTGGTGCTGGTGCTTTTAGGTGGTTGGTGTGTTAGTGCTGCTGGTGCATTCCGATGGGTGCTGTGTTAGTGGAGCTGGTGTGCTCAGCTGGTTTGTGTGTTAGTGGTGCTGGTGTGTTCCACTGGTTGGTGTATTAGTGATGCTGATGCATTCAGTTGGTTCATGTGTTAGTGGTGCTGGTGCATTCAGTTGGTTGGTGCATTAGTGATGCTGGTGCATTCAGTTGGTTCATGTGTTAGTGGTGCTGGTGCATTCAGTTGGTTGGTGCATTAGTGATGCTGATGTTTTCAGTTGGTTGGTGTGTTAGTGGTGCTGGTGCGTTCCGCTGGTGTGTGTTAGTGGTGCTGGTGCGTTCCGATGGTTTGTGTGTTAGTGGTGCTTGTGCGTTCCGCTGGCTGGCGTGTTAGTGGAGCTGGTGCATTCCGCTGGTTGGTGTGTTAGTGGTGCTGGTGCGTTCCGCTGGTTGGTGTGAAAGACGTATCAACACCATGAGTCTTGTTATGTAACTACCTTTTATTTACCTTCCTTCTTGCTTACGTCACTCGGTACTACCTTGGGGGTGTTCGGATACTTACATATCTTACAGTTGGTGTGTTAGTGGTGCTGGTGCGTTCCGTTGGGTGCTGTGTTAGTGGTGCTGGTGCGTTCCACTGGTTGGTGGGTTACTGGTGCTGGTGCGTTCCGCTGGGTGCTGTGTTAGTGGTGCTGTTGTGTTCCACTGGTTGGTATGTTAGTGGTGCTGGTGGGTTCTGCTGGTCGGTGGGTTACTGGTGCTGGTGCATTCCACTGGTTGGTGTGTTAGTGGTGCTGGTGCGTTCCGCTGATCGGTTAGTGGTGTTAGTGGTGCTGGTGCATTCCGCTGCGTGCTGTCTTAGTGATGCTGGTGCGTTCCATTGGTTGGTGGGTTACTGGTGCTGGTGCGTTCCGCTGCGTGCTGTGTTAGTGGTGCTGGTGCGTTCCACTGGTTGGTGTGTTACTGGTGCTGGTGCCTTCCACTGGTTGGTGTGCTAGTGGTGCTGGTGCATTCCGCTGGTTCGTGTATTAGTGGTGTGTTCTGCTGGTTGGTGTGTTAGTGGTGCTGGTGCGTTCCGCTGGTTGGTGTGTTAGTGGAGCTGGTGCGTTCCGCTGGTTGGTGTGCTATTGGTGCTGGTGCGTTCCGCTGGCTGGTGTGTTAGTGGAGCTGGTGCGTTCCATTGGTTGGTGTGCTAGTGGTGCTGGTGCGTTCCGCTGGTTGGTGTGTTAGTGGTGCTGGTGTGTTCCACTGGTTGGTGTGCTAGTGGTGCTGGTGCGTTCCGCTGGCTGGTGTGTTAGTGGAGCTGGTGCGTTCCGCTGGTTGGTGTGTTAGTGGTGTGTTCTGCTTGTTGGTGTGCTAGTGGTGCTGGTGCGTTCCGCTGGTTGGTGTGTTAGTGATGCTGGTGCGTTCCGCTGGTTGGTGTGCTAGTGGTGCTGGTGCGTTCCACTGGTTGGTGTGTTAGTGGTGTGTTCTGCTGGTTGGTGTGCTAGTGGTGCTGGTGCGTTCCGCTGGTTGGTGTGTTAGTGATGCTGGTGCGTTCCGCTGGTTGGTGTGCTAGTGGTGCTGGTGCATTCCGCTGGTTGGTGTGTTAGTGATGCTGGTGCGTCCTGCTGGTTGGTGTGCTAGTGGTGCTGGTGTGTTCCGCTGGTTGGTGTGTTAGTGGTGCTGGTGCGTTCCGGTGGTTGGTGTGTTAGTGGTGCTGGTGTGTTCTACTGGTTGGTGGGTTACTGGTGCTGGTGCGTTCCGTTGTACGTACACGTGACCCTGACAGTGACCGAGTGCCGACGGCCGGCCCACCTGGTCACCGTACTCTTGTACTTACTGCTTAAGTATCGCCCACCTTCGTATTCAGCGCATGGACCTCCGTTCGCCCCAACCAGCAGCACCCCCACACCCCCACACCCCCACATACCTACACCTCCACACAACCACACACCCACACACCCACACAACCACACAACCACACAACCACACAACCACACAACCACACACCCACACATCCACACATCCACACAACCACACATCCACACATCAACACGTACAAACGTCCACACCCACAAATCCACACACCCACACATCCACACACCCACACACCCACACATCCACACACCCACAAACCCAGACACCCAGACACCCACACACTCATACATCCACACACCACCACACCCACACCCACGCACCCACACAACCACACATCCACACACATCGACATATGATGCACATGCATTCCGTCTCCTGCCTTCCGTCTCCCGCCTTCCGTCTCCCGCCGTCCGTCTCCCGCCGTCCGTCTCCCCCCCTTCCCTCTCCCGCCTTCCGTCTCCCGCCTTCCGTCTCCCGCCTTCCGTCTCCCGCCTTCCGTCTCCCGCCTTCCGTCTCCCGCCTTCCGTCTCCCGCCTTCCGTCTCCCGCCTTCCGTCTCCCGCCTCCCGTCTCCCCCCTTCCCCCTCCCCCCTTCCCCCTCCCGCCTTCCGTCTCCCGCCTTCCGTCTCCCGCCTTCCCTCTCTCGCCTCTCCTCCCGTACACGACGCCACTCCCCCTCCCCTTCACCCCCTTTTTCCTCCTCATAACCAGCTGATAACACCCTCCAATTCCCTTTCCCCACCTCGACATCCCACCTTATCCCTCCCTCTCTTCCCTCCCTCTCTTCCCTCCCTCTCTTCCCTCCCTCTCTTCCCTACTTTCCAATCCTCCCCTGTTTCCCCGTCCCTCCGATCCCCTCCCGTTACTCTGCTTTCCCGTCTCCCCTTCATCCAGCCGCCCTTCCACTTCTTTCTTGTTCTCCCCCCTCCCCTCCCTGTCCCCTCCCCATACCTCCCTATCCCATCCGTTTCCCTCCCTCTCCCTTACCTACCACCCTCCCTCTCCCCTCCCCTTACCTCACATACACTCCCCTTCCCTCCCTCCCTTCCCTTACCTCTACCATCCCCTCCCCTCCCCTCTCCCCTCTCCGTATCTCGCTATAAAACCCTCCCCTTACCCTCCCCTTCCCTACATCTACCCACCCCCCCTCCCCCTCCCTTCGCCCCTCCCCTTACCCTCGCTATCTCCGCCCCCCCTTCCCTCCCTCTCCATTTACCTACCACCCCCTCCCCTCCCTGTCCCCTCCCTTCCCTTACCCTCGCATAACCCTCCCCTTCCCCTCCCTTTTTCCCTTAGCTACCACCCCCTCCCCTCCCTGTCCCCTCCCCCTACCCTCCCTAGCCCATCCGTTTCCCTCCCCTCTCCCTTCCGACCCCCCCTTCCCCTCCCTCTCCCCCTCCTCCTTACCTCGCTATACCCTCCCCTTCCCTCCCTCTCCCTAGCTACCATCCCCTCCCCCTCCCTCTCCCCCTCCCCTTACCTCCTTACCCCCTCCCCTTCCCCCTCCCTCTCCCTCCGCTTCCCTCTCTTCTACCCTCCCCCCTCACTCCCCCTCTCCCCATCACTCCCCTTCCTGACATGCGTATTTACACCATACCGGAAATGGCCGCCCATGTCGCTGCATCCGCCCCGCGGCTCATCACTGAGCCCCTGGTGGCCGAGCGAGGAACCTCGCATCTGCGGAGCGGGCGATAAGGCGGCGTACACGCCGACTTCCGGTCAAAGTGGCACCCGTCAAAAGTGCGCGGACCACTTCCGGTCACGAGGCGCCGTCTGGAGAGAAAGGGGCGAATTAGCGCTGACAGGAGTGGAGATGGTGGCGGCCGGCAGGTGGCGGTGATGCATGAGTGAGCCAAGTAGGCGGGTACTTCGAGACGTCAGCTGGAACCAGTGGCAAGGAACCAGCTACAGTCGTCAGCAGACATAGCCTGTGGGAAACCAGCGACAAACAGCTACAGTCATCACCACACACAGCCTGCGGGGACCCAGTGAAACCAGCTACAATCGTCACCACACACATCCTGTGGGGAACCAGCGACAAGGAACCAGTTACAATCATCACCACACACAGCCTTCGGGGAACCAGCAACAAGGAACCAGTTACAGTCATCACCACACACAGCCTGCGGGGAACCAGCAACAACCAGCAACAGTCATCACTACACACAGCCTGCTGGAAACCAGCGACAAGGAACCAGTTACAATCGTCACCACACACATCATGCGGGGAACCAGCGACAGACAACTACAGTCATCACCACACACAGCCTGCGCAGACCCAGTGACAACCAGCTACAGTCGTCACCACACACATCCTGCGGGGAACCAGTGACAAGGAACCAGCTACAGGTGTCACCACACACAGCCTGTAGGGGAACCAGTGACAACCAGCTACAGTCGTCACCACACACAGGTGTCACTGTCTCAATTACAGAGCACCACTGCACACTGATCCACAATAACAAACTCGACCACTCCTGCGTCAACTTCCAGTTTTCTGGCGAACGCATGCACTGCACGTAAAACGTCCCCTTGACCCGCCATCTTCAAGCAATGGCGCCCCCTGGCGGCTATCTCCCCCAGACGCGCTGTGGATCGCTTGGTGGTGCCACCTCCGGGCACTGACTAGAACGCGGCGTCCTCTGATATGCAAATTGGAAGAATTCCCCGAGGTAGGTGGAGGGGGGGGGGGGGGTCGGACCTGCAGGCCAGACCGGAAGTGCGCACGGCTGGTTCATTTTGGACATGAACCGCGCAGGTCTAGATCGAGGTTTGAGAGATAACCATGACCCCTGGCAGGGTCGAGTTGATAATGGCATGTGACGGGAATGAATGACGGAAGTAGCGGGGGTGTGGCCGTGGTGTGGCCGGGGTGTGACCGGCGTGTGCCCGGGGTGTTGCCGGGGTGTGACCAGGGTGTGTCCGGGTTGTGACCGGGATGTGGCCGGGGTGTTACCGGGGTGTGACCGGGATGTGGCCGGGATGTGGCCGGGGTGTATCCGGGTTGTGGCCGGGCTGTGGCCGGGATGTGGCCGGCCTGTGGTTCGTTCTTACCACTGCAAAAAAACATATGACGTAATTGTCTGCATGACGGATTCAGTGAACTGCCTAGGTTGTATGCATGCAGGCATACTTAACAGTACATACATATGACGTAGTTGTCTGCATGATGGACTCAGTGAACTGTGTGTGTTTTATGCATGCAGGCATACTTAACAGTACATACATATGACCTAGTTGTCTGCATGACGGACTCAGTGAACTGTGTGGGTTGTGTGCATGCAGGCATACCTAACAGTACATACATATGACATAGTTTTCTGCATGACAGGCTCAGTGAACTGTCTGGGTTGTATGCATGCAGGCATACTTAACAGTACATGCATATGACATAGTTGTCTGCATGACGGACTCAGTGAACTGTGTGGGTTGTATGCATGCAGGCATATTTAACAGTATATACATATGACCTAGTTGTCTGCATGACGGGCTCACTGAACTGTCTGGGTTGTATGCATGCAGGCATACCTAACAGTACATACATATGACGTAGTTGTCTGCATGACGGGCTGAGTAAACACGCTGTGAGTTTAATATATCACGGTATGTACATAGTGTTAATTATGTCAGTGTATATTTAACTTACAGGGAGTTTACTGAAACCGTCATACAAACAAGTACATCTTGTAGATCTATGTTGGATGGTTGGTTGTTGGGGTCTTACGTCGTGGCAACACCTACGGTCATGTCAGGACGATTCTCTGTGTGTATATAGTGTTACATATGTAATGTTGAAAGTAGTCTGTCTGATGGGTTCATTAAACTATCGGTGATTGCCTACATGCTGGCCTCCTCACCAATATATGAGGTAGTTAGTATGCACACAGTTATGCTTATAGAAACGTGCATACAGTGGTATCATCTAGTTGTATGTATTAAGCGGGGTTTGTTTAACCACCTTTTCGAACAAAGGACCCCCATATACCCTTGCTGTGTCTGCTAAGACCTCTGACCTCTTAGTGCTGTATTCACGCTTCACACTGGTCGGGCAGAAACTGATAAACTTTAGTGAGATAACATCAGGTGCAGTCAAATCGATGCCAGCAGACGACATTTGTTGAAGGCAGAAGCCATTCTCAATTGTCTGTCAGTGGGTTAATATCCGGTTGTGATAGGGTTGGAGGTTGCACTTCCGGTTTCCACACTCTTCGTGGAGGAGACGAGGCAGCCGAGATGAGAAAGGCAACTCAGTAAAAAGCGACACCTCCTCAAAAAGAGACATCGCCAAAAAGAAGCCTGCTGTCTTTTGTTGATTTCTTTGTCGCTGATTGTGATGTTTGATCAGCGACTCTCCAAGAAGCCGCCGAAAAACGCGCGGCTTCCCAGCACACACAGGTTCATCACAGTTAGTGTTTCTTTTCAGGAATTAAAACCAACTCTGAACTTAATTAATGTTAGAAATAATGCAGGTGAAAAATCAAAAATTATTAATTTGGGAAGTGGATTTGTGAGTTATTGGTTGACAAGATAACGAAAGTCGATGGGAAGCTAGATTACCCATGGTGCACCAGAGCCTACAACCGCCACCATTCTGAAATGGTGATTGACTGAGAGTCAGTTGCAATGATCGTCTCGCATTACACGGCATCGTGAGTGAGCATGGCTGGTTGCAAAGGCTGTCTGGCATTACGCGGCATCGTGAGTGGAGCACGGCTGGTTGCAGCGGGCGACTGTCACAGCCTCTGCAGTCAGGGACACCATGGAGGCTGCGGCTCCCCCTGGTGTCGGGAGGCTGGAGGAGGCTGCGGCTCCCCCTGGTGTCGGGAAGCTGGAGGAGGCTGCGGCTCCTACTGGCTTCGGGAGGCTGGAAGAGGCTGCGGCTCCTACTGATTTCGGGAGGCTAGAGGAGGCTGCACCTCCCGTTGGTGTCGGGAGGCTGGAGGAGGCTGCACCTCCCCTGGTGTCGGGAACGTACGCCCCTTTGTTTCTATGGGGTGTTTGTTTTAA